>BSBK01010238.1:757500-782500 GCA_027943335.1 Chamaecyparis obtusa | reverse complement strand
GTACGGAAGGTGATGCTATGCATAGTAGCCTTGGTTGTGTTACCCAACTCAAAGGGTACTATATTTTGTTCACCTATGACTCATCTGATATAGAGGATGGAGAGAGAGAGGACTATGTTCTCATGGGGTCACAACATGCTCTATTAGCTATACCATGAGTTGAGTCAGCTGGTGAGATATCAGTGAGAGAGTTTATCGACGTGCACCATTCTACATATTTGGATTTTTGAGCACTTCACACATACACGTCCATAGGGAGTGCCAGTGATGGTATATGCGAGTATGACGAGAGCCTTTGCATATCCTATGAGAGATATCTGGCAACTTGGAGATATGCTCTACTAGAGAGTAAATCTTGACCGTATTGCTAGTGCTGATGTGATATGGAGACCCTACTATCGGATGACAGAGTGGCCAGACACCTGATTCCAGATGAGAGACTCTTAGCAGCGTAAGCTGCTAGAAGGTCACCAAAGCCATATAGTGATGCCATATTATTATGATCGAGTGATGAGAAATTTTGGTCTACCACAGGGAGTCCCTAAGGTAGTACCTCACTATGCACATCCAACAAGATACCATCAAAGACTCGACGCCATACGCCGACCTTCAACGGCAGACATAGAGGATAGCGAGGCAGAGGAGACAGAGGATATAGAGGTACCATTAGATGTATCCTATGCAGGGGTTAGCCGAGATTACATCTGGTACTAGAGCTTAGAGGGGACCCACCCTATCTTCCCCGAGGATTATCCTACAGGTGATCCAGACTATAGACAAAGGATACACCAGGATAGTGCAGATAGTGAGGAAGATGAGAATATCAAAAATGAGGAGGAACACATCTCTAAGGGGGAACCGATGGAGGAGGAGGAGAGAGCAGATGATAGAGTTGAGGACATGCCCCCAGCCGGTGATACTGGTGTAGATATACCTATCACTCCTGCATCACCACTGAGATCGCGATGGCCCCCGCGGCCTTACACAGAGACACCACCTCCGCAGCCTAGACATAGCAAGCGTGGAGAGAGTAGTCACTCCATGCCCCCACCATCTAGACACTTTAGTGATGTCCAAGAGGGAGACCCAAGTATGGACTATTAATTTTTTATTACAAATATGATTTGATGAAAATATGATATTAGCATGATAAAAGTATGTTTCCTCTACAGCTAGCATAGTGGAATGGAGGAGTTTTGTATTCGAGGTTCTCAAGGATAACATTATTTCCTACTAACTTCCAGCTGATGAGTGAGAGTCTTCCATTGGGCATAGAGATCCAGGCAGACATGCCTATATCTTCGTATGCATCCAGCGGGAGTTGAGGATGAGCAGAGAGAGGGAGGAGAAGATGATGACAGAGATACAGAGTCTCTGAGAATGTGTTCAGGGCATGAGATAAGATCAAAACCCCAAATAATAAAAGGCCATGGAGAAACTTGATTACGAAGCTCATGAGCAGGAGCATGAATCAAATTACTATGTTGTTGACATTGAGGGCATTTTTTAACAAACAAAAAAGAATCTTGTTCCATAGTTTGCCAATAATACCCCATTCAAAGTAGCTTATGAACTAAAGATTTACCACCAAAGTGTCCCCCACAAGAACTAGAATGAGCTTCTTCTAAAGCTATCAGAATCTCGGTTCTATTGAGACACCATAATAATAAACCTTCGTAAGAGCGTTTGTATAGTGCATCTCCTAAAATGATATAGCGTACTACAAGTTTTTGAATGCGATTACGCATGTTCCTTGTTGCTGATTCAGGAAAAGTACCATCCTTCAAAAAATGAAAAATGTGTGAATACCATTCATCCAAATTCAAGTTGAAACAATCAAAGGTAATCTTATAAAAAATTGCAGGACTTTTAAGAGTTTGTATGGTGAATTGGAAATTTTCAGCATTGTTCTTGAGACAAACCAAGGATGTCACACTTGCCATAGCATCTGCATGTCAATTATCCTTCCTAGCTAAAGTCTGAATTGTGTAAGAGGAAAATTGTAAAAAGACATCAAGAGCTAAATCTCTATACTATGTCATTCTATTATTTTTAGTATGATATCCACCTTTAATTTGTTCAACTATCAATTGCGAATCTCCATATATATGTAAATATTTGATATTGAGTGATGAAGCGGCTCGTAAGCCAGCTATAAGAGCTTCATATTCCGCAATGTTATTAGTACAAGGAAAGGTCAATTTATATGATAAAGGGATGGGTTTCTTTGTAGGGGGAATCAAGATGATTCCCACACCAGATCTTGTCTTACACTTAGACCCATCGAAATATAATTCTCAAATATCATCCTGTTGAATAGCTAAAATATGGTCATCAGGAAATTCAAGAGGAGTAGAACCTTCAACAGAGTGAGGACAAGGAGCTTCAGCTAAATGATCAGTCAATGCTTGTCCCTTAATTGATTTCTGAAGAATAAAATTAAGATCAAATTCAGTAAGTAACATTACCCATTTTTCTAAGCGGCCTGAGAGATCAGTTTGCGAGAAAAGATGTTTTTAAGGGATCAAATCTGATAATCACATTAACTTCAGCAGTTATGAGATAATGCCTAATTTTTTGACATGCATAAACCACCGCTAAGCATTGTCTTTCTAGAGGTGTGTATCTTGTTTCATAATCCAATAAAGTTTGACTGATGTAATAGACGGGCCTTTCATTACCATTGTCATCAATTTGAGCTAATAATGCACTCATAGCTTGTTGAGTTGCTAAAGTGTATAATTGAAAAGGTTTATCAAACTTAGCAGGCTACAAGATAGGAGGATTGGCAAGATACTCCTTAAATTGCTCAAAAGTCTATTTACAGTCCTCATTCCAAGAGAAAGTGGCATCCTTTCTAAGTAAGGAAGTAAAAGGGATGGTTCGGTCTGCCAAGTTAGAAACAAAGCGATGGATAGCTTGTATTTTTCCTTGCAAACTTCGTAATTGAGAAATATTTTTAGGAGGCATATTAATAAAAGCATCGATCTTTTCAGTATCTACCTCGATGCCTCGCTTAGAGATTATAAATCCTAATAATTTACCAGAATCAACTCCAAAGACACACTTCTCAGGATTCAATCTCATATTATAACTTCGAATTCTTTCAAATATCTGTCGTAAAATAGTTACATGATCTTCTCTTTGTATGGATTTTACCAAGATGTCATCCACATAATCTTCCAGAATCTTATGGATGTAGTCATGAAAAATCAAAGTCATAGCCCGTTGATAAGTTTCTCCTGCATTTTTTAATCCAAAGGGCATCATGACCAAGAAAAGGTTCCCCAAGGTGTTATAAATGTAGTTTTAAATTGATCTTCAGGAGGGATAAAAATTTGATTATATCCTGAAAAGCCATCCATAAAAGATAACAGAGCATGGCCTGATGTGGAATCCACAATCATATCGATATTAGGTAGCGGGAAATCATCTTTCAAGGATGCCTTATTTAAATTGTGAAAATCAGTGCACATCCTTATCTTATTTTCTCCTTTTGACACAAGCACAATGTTTGAAATCCAATCGGAATAATCAATAGGATGGATAAATCCAGAATCCAATAGTTTTTCAATTTTACCTTTGACTAACAAAGCAATTTGTGGATTCATCTTTCAAATTTTTTGTTTTACAGGTTTCATATTAGGCTTTAAAACAATGTTATGAGTAACAATCTTAGAATCGATACCTGGCATATTGGCATATGTCCAAGCAAAGATATCCTTGAATTCAAGTAAAAGGGAAGCTAACTGATCACGTTCATCATGAGTCAAACATTTCCCAAGTTTTATCACCCTTTTAGAATTAGTTTCATCCATTTGAATATCAATAGTCTCAGTGATTAATAAATCACTTCTTATCGAAGAATCCATCAATAAAGGAGCAATATCTTGTTTTTCATGTTCTCCAAAATAAGCATCACTTTTTAAGAAATAAGGCTTTCCTCGCTTATTATGAAACTTAGGTAAGTCCTCATAAGCCCCTAAATATTCCATTAAAGCCTCTTCTTTAGGGAAGATATCCAAAGAAGGTTGTTGATTAAGATCAAGAAGCAATGGATTAACCAACTTCAACTTTCCACTAAATCTGATTAACATTAAGAGGAAAAGCAGATGGTTGTCGATAAGGATTAAATCCTAATCCATACCTATGGTCATAAATGTCATTATCCAAGGGTACTTGTATACCTTGTTCATATTTACCACATCCTTTCCCATTGAATCCTGATTTTTTGAGCAAATGATAACTAGGACCATATCGATCAGTCATATCAGAAGGAGTCCAAGGAGCAACATATGTCACAATATCATAACAATCAGGTTTTATAGTGTCAAGTGTTTCATTGCGTGAAGCGGCAACAAAATTACTTTTTAATTTTTTAGATAATGGAGAAGAAATAAAAACTTTTTTCTCAAATTCATTTTGTTGCTTCATAAAGTCTAAATCAGAAACTTTATATTCACCAATAAATGTGGGATTAAAATCCAATGTTCCCCAATCATCTTCAGTCAAGGAGGAGGAAGAAGATGGATCTTCTTGTTGTTGAATTTCAGGTTGTTTTATCTCAGATTGTTGTATTGGCGATTGTTTTTCAATCTCTTTACTAGGTTGAATAGGTTCAGAGATTTTAGCATATTCTGCATTTAAGCAAGGATTTGGAGCATCATCCGCATGTAATGTATACATTAGATTGTTATAGATGAATCGAACCTTGCAATGGAGAGTAGAAGGAACTGCATGCATAGTATGTAACCATAGTCTTCCTAAAAGAATGTTATAGTTAAGTGGTCCAAGCATAACATGAATAGGAGTATGTAGAATAACTAGACCCACCTTAACAGGTAAGGTAATAATACCCAAAGTTTTCTTCACAATATTATCAAATCCACATATAGGAACATTATCAGGTTGAATGGTAGATAAATCAGCCTTAATTGCTTTGAGCATGTCCATGCTGCAAACATTAAGTCCAAATCCATTATCAATTAAGGTTCTTCGAATGATGCTCTTATTAATAGAGATAGCCACCATAAGAGCATCATATTGATTCTGCACCTCTAATGAAGGTAAATCATCATCAGGAAACACAATAGGAGGTACAGAAGGCATAGCATGCATACAATCCAAAATCGAGTGAATCTTTTCTTGGTTAGGAAGCATAACAAGAAGAGTAGATAAAGCCTTTTGCAAACCCTCATAATATGTCGAGGAAGTTTGAAGTAATTCCCAGAGAGATATTTTGGCAGGAGTAGCACGTAATTGATCAACTAAGTTGTACTCCTTAAAGGTAGAAGGGTACCTAGGCGCTTGGGGAAGCGTAGGTTGAGAAGGAGGTAAAGAAACTGGAACAGCAAGCTAAGGATTATTCCGTGTGTGATAAGCATGTGAAATGGAATCAGTGTTATCAAGGAAATCCAAGGGATCTCTAGGCTTACCCTTAATTATTATAGGAGGACATCCTTTTACCATCATCAAAGGTTTAGGAAATATCATTTTTGGTTTATCAATGTTGCAAATAGAGGGACATGAAGGTAACCATGCACACATCCTATGGTAAAGGTCAATTGGAGAGGTTGTGGAGGAGAGTGAAATAGGAATAAGATCCATGGAGACCATATTCGAACCATTTTTAACCTCACTACCATGTTCCTCATTAGGGATTCTATCCTCTTGTATAATAAAAGCATCATCAAAGTACTCAAAACAAGAATCATACATGTTGAATACAAAGAAAGTACTAAAAGCATGAAAAATAGAAATATTTTTGTATTTTTAAAATAATTTTGCAATTTTTTTGTATTTTTGAAATATAAATGCAAGAAAGAAATCTACAAGATTTAAATCTAACACCATAAAAGAAAGAGTTGTCGTAAACAGGTTCACCAAAATGAATAACATGAAAATGGAAGCATAGTAACATACATAACATTCATCACCTATTCATTTAGAAAGGAAAAGATAAATAGAATCATAAATAGATCTGAAAATGCTTGGCAAGTAATTAGACTAAAGTACATACCTCATCATGATATTAGTCTAGAAATACCTATTTTCTAAAGTCTGTATGAAGTTTTGGAAAATTTTGTCACTTCTTTTAGACTAGAAATGTCGAGGCGGACAAAACCCAGAAATCTTTTCTCTAGATTCATAGAGGTCGACTTTGACCTTTTAAAAGGTCAAAGACCACATTTTGATTTTGAAGTCCGATTTTGATTTTGTTTTCAGATCTTGAAAATTTAGCGAAAAGGGTACTCCAATCTAGCCTCTGATTCCCAAAATGACGCCTATAGATATCTGAAAAAGGGGTTTTTGGGGTGGCTATATAGGGTTTTACCTTAGTTAAACCCCCGTTTTGGTGATTCCCACCTCCACGAATAGCCGATTGAAATAGTATGTGTGTGTGTATATTGAAAGTGTAAAGCTAAGATCTAATCCTCTAGATTAAAACCCTAGCATGAATATGTATGAAATAACAATGCATAGATTTGAATGTGATAGAAAATCATACCAAGCCCCCAATGCTAAAGTACTTCTACCATTCTCATAATCCGTAGTTGTTACTCCATGTTCGAATGCTTGAAATGTTGATGATGATGGATCAAGGAAGAATGATTCCCTCTTGCTCCAAATATGAATGCTTGAAGATGCTTGAAGACTTGAAATTCTTGCTTGAAGACTTGAAATGCTTGCTTGAACACCTTGAGAACTTGAGAGCTTGATTGCTTGAGATGAGATGAAAACTTGATTGAGAGATGGAGATAATGAGAGAGGAAGGCCTCCTTTTATAGTGATCTAGGTCACACTCCTCTAGAAGGGCCACCTTGAAGAATTAAATCCCAATTAGGTCCTAACCTTTAGAGAATGGATCTAAATTAAATTTAATTAAAGGATTTACCATTTCAGAGCCCGAAACAGCCGACTCGAAGGCGGGAAGTTAATTATCCCGAAAGCCAAATAAGCGGGAATTAAAAATTTGAAATCCCAGCAAGATGAGGTCAAGGTTGAGGTTGACCTTGACCTAGTCAGGGTCAAGGTCATCCCTGACCTGGTCAGGGATGAGCTTGACCTTGACCTAGTCACGGTCGAGGTCGACCTTGACCAAAAACCCTAATTTTTGCCAGGATGCAGTTTAAAGGCCCCGAGAATGCTTAGAAACTTAGAAATGAAGCTGGAACAAAATAGAATGTCTTTGATAGATAAAAGATCATGTGATTAACATGATGAAGGCTAGGAGGACCCATTTCTATATCCTACCTAGAAATTAGAGTCATAGAAGAGGGGAATTAAGGAGAATCCTCAGGATCCTAACCCTAATTTCACTCAAGACATACAAATGCATCCTAAATGCAAGTTTATCATGATAAATGCACTAAAAGAGGGTGCTAAAACTATCCAAATGGAAGTGCTTCCATTTTAAGATGATACACAAACAAATATGGATTATTATATATTTAGGTTCACTTAGTGTTTATACCTTTTCCATATATATATTTTTCTACAGTACAAGTTCTCCACCACTAAGACAAGACATTGTGTAATCTACATATTCATCCTTCAATCAATGCATTTAATGTTGTTTGTGGACTCAATTACAACAATCTAAGTGAACCTCTTATTAACTTTGTCCATGACAATAGTCACAATGAAAGGATAGATTTTGAGATGAAGACAACGTATATGTAAACTTAAGCGCAATACAATACATAAATTTGTGAACAAGTCTCCCAACAACCTCGTTATGCCCATGTTGATGCCCACAAGAAGAAGATTGATCTCAAGAAGAAGAGGAAGGTCAAGGTAACCTTGGCCACAATACTAGAGATAAGCATGAGAATGAGTCTTGAAGTGGCCACAAATAACCTTGTCATATCCACATTGAATTCCATAAGGAAAATGCTAAACTTGAGAGGAAAAGAAAGTCAAGGTAACCTTGACTACAATACAAGAGGTAAGCTTGAGAATGAGTCCCCCAATGGCCACAAACTATCTTGTTATTCCCACATCAACACCTACAAGGAGGATAATAATTTTGAGAGGAAGAGGGAGTTGAAGTAGCCTTGACCACAATACAAGCGGTATTGCCTCAATAATCTATTAAAATCTATAATAGACCAACTCAAGTGCAAATTTGTTATCTTTCACTTGAATATGTAATAATAAAACATTAGAACAAATCATAGCATACAAAATTATCAAAAAGAAAGGAAAAAAATATTTTGAAAAGGGAGAACGAGGATCAGATATGTTGTAGAAGACAAGCAATGGATGAAGCTTTGGAAACAGGGAGAGGGAAAGATGAGAAGATGGAGATAGGTGAAATAAAATTGAGAGATAAAGATAGAGATGGGGAGTGAGAAATATGGTGTGTGTGTGTGTGTGTGCTATCACTCCTCTATTGAGAGAGAGGGGGGGGTGACAAGCTATCACTTTTCTATTGAGATAATTTTTCAGATAATTATTAATACAAGTATTGTTTGTTAGATTCAGTTCAATCCAAAGTATATAAATGGTGCAACGTAATGTGATTTTAGATTCATTCTTTTTTTTTTAAAAGCACCTTTTTTTTATTGATAGATAGTATAAACAATATAATTTGTTTACAAAGTATTAATTATAATTAATAATAAACTTACATTTAGTTTACAAATAAACAAATTACAATACACTTATACAATGTTTCTATTCAAAATAATTAATTTTATGTATACAATATTGCCACCAAAAAAATGAATGCATTTTTGCCTCTTCCAGAATTAAAATGACGTACCCATTGCACACCAAGGTGCGAATGGTAGTGATAAATACAATACAAAATGTGCCCTTTTCTACGTGATGGGGTATCCACAACTCTAATTGAAAAGGAAAAGGGATTATTTTTCCCTTTATTTCTAACACGAGAACCAATTGAATAAAGAACTAAGCCCATTATTTATATACTTTAAAAAATATGGTTACATGTACAAATATATGGTGCCTCGAAGCCTCCATCTTTTGGATTGGTTGAGAGAATCATAAAGTGAGTAGAAGCACTTAGCTTGACATTAGGGCTTCTATGGTTGATCAAGATATCAGAAAATCTTGAAGATTCACAAAGCAACCATCTTATGTTGAAATGTTTTATTTTAGAGAAAGCATTTAATTCTTGATTTTGTTGGTGAGATGATGATGCCACTTTTGCTGGTGAGATGATGAAGAAGATGCCACTGGTTTCAAGTCAAAGACTAACCATTTATACAAAAATTAGGAAAGAGAAAAGTGTTGTGAATACAATTAAATAGATTATACAATCGCAACTTTACTCCTTACAACAATCTATCGTCAACAATTAATGTACATTGTGTTTAATGAATTGATTGTTTATGTAAAGGCATACCCTAGATTAAAAACAAATCAACATCTTGAAAATGAGAGAAAAAAGAAGGTTTAAAATTACTTAGAAATTAAACAAGCAAGACAAGTCACTATTAATAAATAAAATATGGCTCTGCTCACGAAAAAGCAGGCTCTGCCTGCGAATAAGGAGAATCACTTTCGAAGGTTTCCGAACAACAACATGAATTATATCTATAATATAGAATCACTAGACAAGCAACTAGACTTCTTTCGGCAAACAAAATATGCAGCATTGAAACAATATGGTAGCAGAGAAAGGCTCAAGGATTAGTGGATCCCTAGTTTTTCTTCTAAGAACAATAATAGTTTTCAAACAATTCCCATCTCAAATGAATGGAAACTTGCATTTCTTCAAAATGCTAGAAGAGCAAGGAACAAGAAAAATCATCAAATCCATTTTTCCTCTAGTAATACACGTCTATTCCAGATCCCTCTTAGGAATCATTTTGATCATCTTCAAACTATTAACCTGGAGTGGAGTGGCAAATGCCAGAACAATCCCATATATTCTCCTCCGCATAGGCGCCCGGACTACCTAGGGTTTAAGAATGAGCATAGGTTAAAAATGAATCCCATTCACATTGCTCAGCCTTATACTCCACCTCACAAGAGAAACAAAAATGAGATCAACAAAATTTGAAGCCCATTATGCTTTAAGGAATCATTAGATAAATACCCACCACCACATCGCAGACCTAATCCTTATCACAAGGAAGGAGTGAAAACCATTAAAGGGCTTTAGATATTTATAGAAGGTTTGTGGAATCAATGCAAGTCTTTTGGGCTTTTTGGTAAATGGTTCAGCTCTAGGAAAGCGCTCACAGGTATTAAAGATTGGCTTCAAGCAGCCAACAAATCATAGGTAAGTATAACTTTTCTCTCGAATTATTATTTCTATCTTGAATGTGAGGATCTATTCATTAGACATAAACTTTTAAATGAAGCACAAATTTTCTATCTAGGGTACGCAGTCAAATTTTTAAAATGGGTACCCAATTTCACAGAGAATATCTTCAATAACATTGTTACTCTGAAATGGGTTAAGATTCCAAATTTGTTGGTAGAATTATTACAAGGTAGAATTATTTATCAAATTGGGGAAATCTTTGGTGAAGTTATGGGTCTTGAGGAGAACTATATGGATTCATCCGAGGTTAAAATCATGATCAAAACCTCAGTCTTATCTCATAACCCAAAAGCTATAAACTTTATTAGCAATAAAACTTCTTATCATCTACTAGCAGAACATTTCAGAAAAGATATTACAGAAAACATTCTCTTCTTCTCACATAAGGAATTAAATCGGAAGAAATGCTTAAACACATCAAACCCTAAAGAAATTCTAGAACACAAACCAATAAAATCTTTCAAAACAGACAAGGCTCTGATATTAAATAGAGAAGAAGATAAGGATTACCCTAGGTTACCAATAGCTATAGCAGAGCTGCCCAAAATAATGTTTAATAAGGTCTTAGGAGGTTTCTGCTTTATCAACCCCACCAGTAAACAGGTTAAGGAACATTTAAATATTAGATGTTCCCTTAAAAAAATAATTTGCAAACATAGAACTATTAATCAAGATAGTTTATCTACAATCAACAAAGAAAATGAAGAGTTGGTATTAGGAGAAAGTGTTTCTTTAGTAGCAGTTCATGTCATATGTAAGGCATCCAAAATCAATAGAGGCTCAAAAGCAAGATCTTTAGGGTGGTTATCAGAAGCTAATAAGTTCTCAACAACATATAACCAAGGAAAAAAGAAATCAAGCTCCAATTTGGTCCAGGAAAACATTGATTTCTCACTCTCATCAGATGGTCCAACAATCCTGAAGAAACCAATAGACGGAAAGATATACTAATGATGTAGGAGCATCCTAGGTGTAAGAGCAATCTTGCATCACCCAAAAATATTTCTTATTTTTCTTTCAATAAAGGCTATCTTGTGCAGACCTACTATTTAGGGAAACTTACTATTTTTAGTAAGTTGGTCATATGATCTCGGAATGTTCTGATTTCTTCCCTAGGGGTTCATTTTGGTCATATCAGCCTACCAGTAAAGTTTCATTGACAGATCAAGTCTAGCTTTGTAGATATTGAAGATTTTCGATATTGGCAACAGGGTACATAAACTTTGAACTCAGTTTTGAAGGCTTTAGGGGCCCCGGATGAGGTCAAAAATTTGGGTGACAAATGCTAATGCGAGTCAAGGCTGTAGAGCACTTCATGGCCTTTTCGGAATGGGGTTATAATAGTCAATTGGGTCAACTGGTGATGACTTATGGTCTTCGGAAGTTGGGTCACCTGAAATAGAAAAAAATAATTTTCCTTCAAAATTTTTGTTTGGGTTTCAAAAGATATTTTTAGCCGACTTTGATGTAATAAATTGAAAAATAAAATAATTCTAAGTTTGGTCGGCCTTGTGGGCTAAAATTCTGGAACCTTCTTGGCGGTGGAAATTGCATATATAAGAAAGGTCTGTAGTGTTGTCTTAGGCAGTTTGGGACAGTTCTGGGTAGCAGATCTGGGTATTTATTCGAGGCTTTGTCCTACTAAATATTGTAAGGGAATGCCCATGTGGCTTTGCATATTGTAATTCTAAAAGTTTGTAATTCCACATTTATGGAGATAATAAGAAGCCAATTTTCTGTTCTTGCATATCGTTGTTGTTCCTCTGTTTCCGTTATGTGCTTGTGGTATTAAGGGGAGCACCCTTCATCAACTAATTAAATACATAATGAAAGAGGATACATCCTTATCATTCTCTAACATCTTAGAAAAGGAAGCAATATCCCCAGAAAAAGGATGTGATGTAGTTACTAAATATTATGACACAGATGAAGCATGGTCCAATGAACACCAAGACCTGATTTTCAATTGAATACCCTTAAATGTACTAAAACCAGACTTAGAAGAGATCAAGAATCAGCACAAAGTAAGCATTAGCTATGAGGAGGAAGATGATATCAAGGATTTTTTGGGTTTTAACGTAGGAAATTCAGAGAGACGGGAGGAAACCACAAACATAAACTCTGGGTGCATAGAAAGTGAGATTCCTCAAACCAATGGCACATAAGCTAAGGAGTTGGATGAAGTCCCCACAAAAAGCCCCTCTATGAGCAAGATAGTGGTCAGTGATGGCTCATCTCCAAATACTAGGAACACTCACAATGAGAATCAGATAGAAAATTCAGAAAACTCAAAATCTGAAAAAGAAAAAATTGAAGAAGTTAATATAATTGAAAATTATATAAATGAAACATTACAAGAGGATTTGATTGAAGAATTTCTGGATGAGATTTGGAACCCAGAAGATGTTGAGCATCAAAGGAAACTCCTTGTTGAGGATATCAATTTGAACAATGTCAACTCAAAAATTTCTATAGAATAATTATTAATTAATTTGGAAGAAAAAGAAATGAAGGAGCAGGTTTCTCTAGGCATAGTTCAAACTATTGAAAGTAATAAGTCCCCGGATTATGTAAGAAAACCAAAGAAAAGAGGAAGAAGACCTAATGTAGAACTAAGAGGCTTGGCAGGGGAAGCCGTCAGAAAGATTAAGATTACTTCTATTCTAAATGCTGGGAAGGGGAAGCGCCTTCCCAAAGCACCATGAATGTCCTTTCATGGAATGTTAGGGGTATGAACACCCCTAACAAGCAATGTTTAATTAAACGTTGCATCAAAATTTACAACCCAGAGATTATGTTAATTCAAGAAACTAAGCTAGATTATTTGGAAATAGTAAATTTTAAAAAGAAATTAGGAATAAGGGAAATTGAAGCTTCGTCGGCTAAAGGAGCATCAGGGGGCCTAGCGATTATTTGGGATCCTCGAAACATTTCAATAAATATTTTAGAAAGACGACAATATTGGATGAGTGGAATGGTCAGAAACTTCAGACTTAATCTAACTTTTAATGTAATAAATGTGTATGGGCCTATTCAAAATAAAGATAAATGTTTAGTATGGAACGAGATAGGCTCGTACCTGGATCAAACAAAGGATACATTTTTCTTTTTAGGAGGGGACTTTAATGTAATAACTAAGATTTCTGAGAAAAGAGGAGGAGCGAATTCCCTTCCATTAGCAGCTAGGGACTTCATACAATGGAGAGATAGCAACTCCCTCCTCGAAATTCCAACAGAAGATAATTCCTTCACATGGAATAATAGAAGACTAGGCTTCTACAACATTACAGAGAAATTAGATAGATTCTTCATTAAAGGGAGCTTATCCAATTATGATATTTCACTTACAACTAACATCATTCCTTTATCTGGATCAGACCATTACCCAATTATCCTCAATAGCTTAACACAAACTAGACCCAAAAAAATTGCCTTTAAATTTGAACAAGTATGGCTTAGGGACCCTGAACTCCTAAAACTCATTGAGACTTGGTGGTCAGAACCTTAGATGGAGGGTTCTAAGATGTATAGATTAGTAAACAAACTCAAATGGATTAAAGAAAACTACTAGAATGGAATTTGTCTAAGTTTGGCAACATCTTTGAGAAGAAATTAGAACTTGAAACTGAACTAGGAAAAGTCAACTCTTAGGTTATTAAGGAAGGGATGAATGATAATATATACCATAAGGAGAAGGGTTTACTAAAAGATTATGAGGAAATCCTAGCTAGAGAAAAAAAAAATTGGAAACAAAAATCAAGAGAAACTTGGTTGGAAGCAGGGGATAAAAATACTAATTTTTTCCACAATAGCACCAAACAGAGAAGAATTGCTAATAGGATTTCCTGTATCAAGAATGAGGAGGGTAAAATTATTGAAGATCCCAAAGACATAGCAAATGAAGTAGTAAACTACTTTGATAACATTTTAAATAATAGGGATACATCAAATCTAGGATGTCAAAGAGAACTACTCAGGAATCTACCTAAAGTCATAACTAAACAACATAACCAAATGATAATAGGAAAATTTACAGTGAATGAAATACATTTAGCCTTAATGCAAATGAATCCAGATAAATCTCCAAGACCGAACGAAATCTCAGCCATTTTCTGTCAGAAGTGCTAGCACTTTATAGGTGAGGAAGTCACGAGAGCTTTAGAGGGGGGTTAGAAATTCAGGAAAAATTCTTAAAGAAGTTAACAATACTTTTATTTCTTTTATACCCAAAAAAGAGAAACCCTTGAGTCTCAATGATTTTAGACCAATAGCCTTATGTAATATAAACTTTTTACTAAAATAATGGCCCTTAGACTACAAAAACTTCTCCCCTTGATTATTAGTGAAGAACAGACCGGGATTGTTCTGGGAAGATCCATCTTTGATGGGGTAATCATAGCTCAAGAAGCCATTCACTCCATTCTTAAAAATAAAAATCCTAGTATGCTTATCAAATTGGATATTAAGAAAGCATATGACAAGGTGGACTGGAGGTTTCTATGGAAATGTATGGAAGCTTTTGGCTTTACCAAGAGTTGGATTAACTTGATTTTGGAGTGTATATCTACTCCTATGATTTTGGTTTTAGTAAATGGAATCCCAGAAGGATTTTTTGGCATATCTAGAGGACTTAGACAGGGAGATCCAATCTCCCCATTCCTCTTTATAATTATGGCCAAAGCGTTAGGAAGGGCAATATCAAAGGAGAGGAATAATGAGGCAATTGAGGGAATCTCCATTACAAGTGACTTGGAGCCTACCACTCATCAACATTTTGTTGATGACACTCTTTTATACAGAGCAAGCAAACATAGGGAGGCAAGATCCTTTAAAAGGATTTTGGAAACATACTCAATAGCTTCTGGACAAGAAATCAACCCAGATAAATAAAAAATATTCTTTTTTTATACAGATATAGGTACTAAAGATGACATATGCAAAATCCTTAACTTCAAGGAAGGTAAGCTTCCATATAAATATCTAGGTCTTCCCTTAGTCAAGGACAACAAGGAAATAAATATATGGGATCCCATTATAGATAAGATTAAAAACAAAATGAGCTCATGGAAAGGAAGATGGTTGTCCTCAGCTGGTAGAACTACCATGGTTAGATCATTATTGGCTACTATGCCAATATATCATTTATCAAGTATGCACTTACCTTCAAACAAAAAATCAGAAATCACAACATTTAAAGACATTTTTTGGCAAGGAAGCAATGAAAATAAAAAAATTCCACTAATATCATGGGAAAACATATGTAAACCTAAAGAGGAGGGAGGAGTGGGCCTTAAAAACTTAGGGGATCAAGGGAAGGCCCTAGGTGCCAAATTACTATGGAGGCTCTTTAGAAACCCTGAGACAAAATGGGGAAAAATACTTATGCACAAATACTTGAAAGATTATTCACCCATTAACATCTTTAGAGAATCCCATCCCCCAAAAGGATCAAGGATTTGGAATTTTATGATGGAATGCAGATTTATTATTTTGGAAAAATTAACTTGGAGCTCAAGATTGGGGGAGGAGGTTCTGATCTGAGATGACTCATGGGGAGGTTATGAGGTAATATCTAGGAAATTAAATAACCCAGCCCTTATAAATTCATTAAAGGAAAAGATTGGTCTCTATCTTAAAGACAACCTCATTCTCAAAGAAGGGAATTGGGTTTGGAAATCCTTGAAAGAATCTAGGATCTCGGCTTCTGATGAATCAACAATCAAAGATATTCTCAAAAATAGAAAAATATCGTTAAACAACTCAAAAGATAAATTAGTTTGGGATGAATAAAAAATAGGGGAATACAACACAAAGGATGGGTACATGATCATCTCCCAAAGTTATAATAGACCTAAAACCTCTTTACCAATCCACCTATGCTGAGGCAAGGAATGCTCTCCAAAAGCGGGCTTTTGCACTTGGCTAGCTTTGATCTACAGACTTTTAACAGCTGATCATTTTAGGAAAGTAGGTTTCTCAAGTCCAAGCAGATGCCCACTATGTGAAGAGGATGAAGAAGATGGAGACCACTTATTTCTAAACTGCCCCTTCACAAATCAATGTTGGAACTGGCTGCAAGGGAACTTAGGGTGGTCCTTTGCCTTTCCCCAAAATCCCTTAAGGCCATGCTGCAAGCATGGCCAATCATTAAACAAAAGAGAATTTTTGCAAACTTATGGACTATCTCTCCATCTATATTAACATGGGAAGTTTTGAAAGAATGTAATAGAAGAATCTTTAGAGAAGAAAAATTAGAATGGGAACAACTATGCAATAAAATTGAAGCAGCAATCATAGAAAAAATGAATAGTAATACACTCAAAATCCTGAAAATAGACTTGAGGATAAGTCAGTGGGATGGTAGAATGCGGGGAAAATGGGAAGGTTTAGTCTTACCACCTTTTATAGGGTCAAATCCGTAGAATACTTCATCAAAAAGAAAGGAATGCATGTGGAGACCTCCAAAGAATGATTGGCACAAGCTTAATTTTGATGGGGCTTCCAGAGGTAACCTGGGAATTGTAGGCATTGGTTGCTGCATATAGAACCATGAAGGTAAGGAAATTGTAGTGCTTGCAGCTCCTATTGGAGAAGAAACAAATAATTGGGCAGAACTTTATGCTTTAATAAAGGGTCTTCAAAAATGTGTTTCCATGGTGTTGGTGTAATTAAGTATTTACTAATTACACTTTACTTAAGTTTACTTAGGATAATGCATTTGCATAATTAGTTGTCTTTGAGACACTTAGGAGTTTGCATTTCTTTTTAGCACATGGTTAGGAGAATCTCCACTTTAGGTGTGATAATTGTCATCACATACCTCTTTGTGTGTGAAATCCACTTTTAGTGCTCTTATCACATTATCATCCTCTCATTGTTGCACATATTTTCATGCACAATGGAGGATGATCCACCTTTGGTGGACATGTGATTCCACCTTCTGTGGGTGATATCTTATCATCTCCTTATCATGTAGTCTTAGTGCATTGCCTATATATTTAGGCACTCCTACATTGTATGTAATCAATCATTCAATCTATTATTCATTATTTGATCATTTGATCATATCATATTTGTCTCTCTTGTGCTATTTCTTGAGCTTCTAGATCTTGGTTTCTACTCTTTGCCTTAGGCAAATTCTTACATGGTATCAGAGCCATAGGAGTTTCATTGTATAGCCTATTTTGAGAGATTTTTATTGCAGGTCAAAGTTGGAGCTTGCTGGTGCAAATCAGAGGTTGGCATCACATTGAGGAGGTCTAAATACCCTTAAATTCAATTTTGTTTCATCCAAATTGGACATCTGAAGCCAAATCTAGAGCAATTTGAATTTTCAAGGTTCGGCGGCGGTGATTCAGAAAAAATAATTTCAGAGGCGATTTTCAAACAACGATATCTCAGTCATCTGGAGTCCTTTTTTCGAGCAATTTTTTTTGTTTTGGGGTAGAATTTCACAATCTACACAATGGTACAAATGATTTCTAATCTTTGTTTCTGATATTTTCTGAAAATCACAAATCCCAATTTTTACAACTTTAGAGGCTTCGTTAGAGCTCATATGGACACATTTTCAGGTGCTATTTTTTTTTTAAAGTTCATGATTTTTTGTCTACTTTCCAGATCTGGTATTAGTTTGGAGAAATTTTGTGTAGACATAATACTTTCAGAATATGGTCTATTTTGACCTATTTTGGCACTTGTAATTAATTAAATCTTTGAAGGATCTTGTGTCTTATATTCTTGAGTCTACTATAGCTTCATATTTTCAGTTGTAAACATCAAAATCAGAAGTCCACTTTGATCAATTTTGTCAAGTGGCAATTGTACACGCACTAGCTATAAAGTGCCAAAATCATCATTTTGGGGGGGAGGGGGTTCTTTGATTGAGTGAATTGGGGGGGTGTCTTGTGTGTTGGTGTCTCTCTTTCTTGTGCTCTTTTTCATTTTGCATCATGGGTTCTATTGCAAAATTAACTCCACATAACTATGCTACATGGAAAGATAATGTATGGAGCAAGTTAATGGTTCAAGGTTTAAACCCTTATGTGGATGGTACAATTAAAAAACCTGCTGATGATGATACTGCTGCAATAACTAAATGGTCATCCAAAAATTATAAAGCTTTTAGAGTCTTGAGAGAGAATATTTTTGTAGCTGTCAGGGATAAACTTGCAGAGTTGTTTGGTCAAGTGGATGAGGAAATGGGATTCACAATTGAGACTGATCTCCTCAAATTAGAGCCCAGAAACTTTGACACAATCCAAGATTATCTCAACAAAGTCAATGACTATAGAGCACAACTTGATGATTGTGGTAAAACCATAAAGGATGTGAAGTTGGTTAGTCACTTGTTGAAACATCTTCCTCCTAAATATGGAGCTTTTGTTTCAAGTTACAATACTCACAAGTTGACCATGGGTAGTGCCTTCATTAACCCATCATTTGAGTCATTTTTAGAAATGTTGGTCTTAGAACAAGAAAAGTTGATAAGTATGGGGATTCTCAAGTCTTCAACTTCCAAGGCATTGGTGGCTAATCATGAGAGTCAAGGCAATCAAAGTCAAAAGAAGAAGAAGAATTGGAAGTATAAGTCTCAACAAGAAGGCACAACATCAACTTCCACACAACATGACACTTCTACATCACCTTCAAAGGGTGAATCTTCAAAGAAGGAGAAGCGGTTTTGTGCATATTGCAAAAAGGATGGACATGAAGAACATTTTTGTTATAAGAATGACATTGATGAATTGAAGAATCTTCTTGCCAAAAACAACATCAAATTGCCTTCCAAGATGTCTACCTCAACCTCTTCTTCACCAAATTCAAAAAAAGATAAAGGAAAGGGTCACACATTTGTCACTCAAAAAAAGAAAAAGCTTTGTATGCTTCTTCAAGTCCTGATTCAGGTAGATGGCTTCTAGATTCAAGGGCTTCTCATCATATGGCTTCTTCACAGTCCATGTTTTCATCATTTGAGCCTTGTAAAGGTCCACCTATTTTGATGGGAAATCACACTTACATGAATGTGATTGGGAAAGGAAGTATTGATGTTAGGGAGGGACACTTCAATGATGTGTTGTGTGTTCCACACTTGACCAATAACCTTCTTTCTATCTATCAAATCACAAATGGTGCTACAAAGAAGACTGTGGAATTTACACCTGATTCAGTTTTCATCAAGGACTTGGAGAGTGGAGCAGTTATTGCTACTGGGATAGTGGATCACTCTTCTCGATTGTACTCCTTTGCAAAATTTTGTTCCTCTTGATGACAGTGATTCTTCAGACAGTGAGTCTTCAGCATATGATGATTATAGTGATGATTCAGATTTTGAGGAGAGTTTTGGCTACTTGAACTTGGGTATCCTCACTCATGATCAAGTTCTTGAGCCTTCTATTTCATCTCCTCCTATTGAGACTACTTCTACTCTTGCTCCTGATGATGCTTGCATTCACACAACCATGAGTTCAAGTGCTTCAGTGCAGCAGGATATTCATTATCTTCCAGACTTGGTTCCATGGGATGACTACTTGATAGACATTGTAGGTTTGTTTATGGAGTCCTATACTTCAGATTTGGGAGACATCATTGATGATATTCATCTTCTCTTTGGTGAAGATGATCCTTCTTCAGTTGTTGTGAGGGAACATGTTGACCCTCATATTCATTCTCTACTTGATCATTCTTTCGAGGGTGACATGATTGTGGATACTTTGATACAACAGTTGGAGGAGGTCACTTTCTCTTCAGAGGAGATACTTGGGTCTTTGGTACATGTTCTACTTTCATCCTCAGTTGATCCTGATTTGTCTTTTTTAGCAAAGTGGTTTAGTACACATGATTTGGAGGAGGCACCTTTCAACTTTGGCATGGGGACACTTGAGCAGGTTTCAGAGACTCCATCTTTTTTGAGGTTTCTTCCTAAATATTGGGGAGGAGGCTTCATATCTACACCTTTGGTCTTGTTTCTTCCTAAGGGGAGGAATGTTGTTCTACACTCATGGAGCAGTTTCTACATCGAGCCTGGAGCATCTACCATTGGTGTTCATTCTACATTGAGGGGGGGCTACTTGGTGTCTCTTCCACTACTTCTATCTTATGGGGGGGATATTTTTCTCATATGAGGTCTTCTCTCTCATATTCTATTATTGTATTCATCTCTCTTTTTGGGGGATGGTTTTTTCCATGAGGTTTTCCCTCTTTCTCCACTTTATGAGAGATTGCATTGTTCTTGCATATTGTACATGGGTACCTAACATGTCCTAGTAGCCGAGACCCATCTTGCATTGTGAACTTAAGTGCATTTCCCTAAGTTGCACTTAAGGGGGGGTGTTGGTGTAATTAAATATTCACTAATTACACTTTACTTAAGTTTACTTAGGATAATGCATTTGCATATTAGTTGTCTTTGAGACACCTAGGAGTTTGCATTTATTTTTAGCACATGGTTAGGAGAATCTCCACTTTAGGTGTGATAGTTGTCATTACATACCTCTTTGTGTGTGAGATCCACCTTTAGTGCTCTTATCACATTATCATCCTCTCATGGTTGCACATACTTTCATGTACAATGGAGGATGATCCACGTTTGGTGGACATGTGATTCCACCATGTCTAGTTCATAGCTTATCATTTGCATAACTTCTAGTTATCATGCATTGCCTATATATTGAGGCATTTCTACATTGTATGTAATCAATCAATTATCCATTATTCATTATTTGATCATTTGATCATATCATATCTTGTCTCTCTTGTGCTATCTCTTGAGCTTCTAGATCTTGGTTTCTATTCTTTGCTTTAGGCAAATTCTTACATGGTATCAGAGTGGTATCAAAATTATTACATGGTATCAGAGCAAGATGGACCCATCTTGCATTGTGAGCTTAAGTGCATTCCCCTAAGTTTTACTTAAGGGGGGGTGTTGGTGTAATTAAGTATTTACTAATTACACTTTACTTAAGTTTACTTAGGATAATGCATTTGCATAATGTTGTCTTTGAGACACTTAGGAGTTTGTATTTCTTTTTAGCACATGGTTAGGAGAATCTCCACTTTAGGTGTGATAATTGTCATCACATACCTCTTTGTGTGTGAGATCCACCTTTATTTCTCTTATCACATTATCATCCTCTCATTGTTTCACATACTTTCATGCAAAATGGAGGATGATCCACCTTTGGTGGACATGTGATTCCACCTTCTGTGGGTGATATCTTATCATCTCCTTATCATGTAGTCTTATTGCATTGCCTATATATTTAGGCACTCCTACATTGTATGTAATCAATCATTCAATCTATTATTCATTATTTGATTATTTGATCATATCATATTTGTCTCTCTTGTGCTATCTCTTGAGCTTCTAGATCTTGGTTTCTACTTTTTGCCTTAGGCAAATTCTTACACATGGGATTAAAGTTCTTAGAAATTGAAGGCGATTCTACAATAATTATTAATGCACTAAGGAAAAAAGTTAACTCCAAATTGGAGGTTAAACTCCCTCCTTACCCAGGCATTGGCCCTATGCAATTCCTTTCAAGAAATATCAATTAATCACATTTATAGAGAAGGTAACAAGAGAGCAGATGAACTAGCTAACTTAGGGGCAGATGGGATTTCTATGACATAATTGGACAATGTTGGCAATAAAGTAAATATGGGAAACATCCCCTATAAAGTTTAAGAAATCTAGATTCCTATTTACTAACAACGTTAGAATTTTTAACCAAAGCCGGAGACTTCTCATGACTCTTTATGTCGGATAGTGAGATTATGAGTTGAATCTCTTTTAGATTTAGTTGAGGATAACACACAGCAACCACCAAAGGATGGTTGGATTAAGCTTAACTTTGACGTGGCTTCCAGGGGCAACCCGGTAAAGGTTGGCATTGGATGTTGAATACATGATCAAGATGGAAATGAATTAGTAGCAAATGCTGCCTCTATTGGATTTGAAACTGATAAATTAGGCAGAATTGTATGCTTTAGTCAAAGGCTTTCAAAAATGTGTCTTCCTAGGATTAAAGCAATTAGAAATAAAAGGTGATTTGGAAATCATTAATAATAATCAATCATCATTGGAGATTGAACTTCCAGCTATCTTTAGCAGTAAATCTATGCGGTTCCTTTCTCGAAGGATCAATTAATCATATACATCAGGAAAAAGAGAGTGGGCGATTTAGCCAATTCATGAGCAGATGGGATTATTATGTCATTACTCAAACATCTATCCTTAGACTAGAATCCATTCCCATTTTAGAATACAGAGTTTTAAAAAAAATGTTATTAGCATTCATCAATTAGTGACCAAACCTTTTAAATATTTCTTAAATATTCTACCCTTAAGAAGTAACATTTGTCCTTTAAACATACAATTTCCCCTTTAATACTTAATTTATGGAAGAAAGATTTAAAAATATATTTGAATTAATTCCGTGTAAGTAAAGAATCCTCCAACGGGAAAAGGTACTCAACCTTACATTGTCATCTCAGGTAGAGACTCCCATGGATCAATTATTATTTAGAGGCTATTGTCACCTTTCTAAGCTTGTAAAACCAAGCACTTTCAACATAATAAGATTAAGTGTGATACAACTGTCTCCTTGAGAAGTTGTATGCATTAATTATGAAATATTATGGTTTGAATATTCACATGCCTCTGGACTTCACATCACAATTAAGCTGATCTAAGAGTGTTTTTCAGCTTTGTTTGGCTTTAAGAAGGAAATTGAAGTAATACTCCTACAAAAACTTGTTGAAATCAAAAAGGATTTGCTAGGAGTCTTCGCACAATAATGGAGTCCAAGATTATCACCTTTCACATTAAGGAGAATAGGCAAATGACATTTTGAGGAGCGGTAAATCCAGAGAGGTGGAACATAATCTTGAAGCCTCTATCAGACATAGTTCGAAGGACCTTGATTAAAGGGCTAGGCAAGGAACATTTTGATAATGATTTTACAGTCAGGGTAAATGGGCAGGTAATTGGACTTTTCATGGCCTTGGCAATTTTTAATGGAACTACTAAAGAAAGAGTTATCAGGGCGACAAGAGAAATCTTTGAGAAATAATTCTTACTGGGCTTTGAGAGGGTGGTTCATGGAATAGACAAAAATCTTACCATTCCTTTCCTGGAACTGTATACGAAGAAAGATTTGGAGGCCCTTCCTTCCATACCTAGCTTCCAAAGGCTTCCAATTCTTCTTCTCAAAGATGAAACTAAGTTTGATGAAGTATGGCCCTCAATAAGGAAGAATCTAGACTTCCTCATAGCCACGGTGCTTAAGGAGGAAGTAGACCTCGAAGAAGTCCTCAAAAACTAGCAAGCGGAAGGATTTGAGGTCCCATGGGATATGGACTGTTACAAGTAGTAGTTGTCGTTGCACCAAAAGATCGACCTATTAATACCCGATACAACCACTAGACTTATAGAAGACACAGGAGGCTGTTAAACCATGTCATGAATCCCAAGGGGAGCGCTGACCATTTTGCCAACAATCTCCCCCTTAGCGTTACCTGAGGGGATTCAAACCTGTGACCAAGCTCTGATACCACTTGTTACAAGTAGTAGTTGTCGTTGCACCAAAAGATCAACCTATTAATGCCTGATACAACCAATAGACTTATAGAAGACATAGGAGGCTATTAAACCATGTCACGAATCCCAAGGGGAGCGCTAACCATTTTGCCAACATGGACATGGTATCGCCAAGTAACATTAGGGTCATAGCGCCACCATTCAAAAGATCCTCAAGGGAATACAAAGCAAAGCAGGAGGAAATTATCATCATTCACAAGAAGGATGTTGACTGGAGCTGTAATACCATTCGTAAAGATTAGTAGGATATATAAAGAATACAGTTGTTTGTATTTCTTTTTGATCTTTCGAACAATAGTCCTTTAAACGTCTTATTATGGTTCTCGGGTATAATACTGGTTTAATATAGGAAACACAATAGCAGGTATGGATTCTTTATGTTATATTTTCAAATCTTTAATATATATATTTAGAATAGTAATCAATATATTCCTGTAGATTGTTCCCTAGATTTTATTTTATTCCAAGAATCTAGTATTTATTGCTGATTATTTACATGCCGAATATAACCTCTTAGGCCTTTGATTTTCATATATCAAGTATTTGAGTAAATATCTGAGCCTCTTTAATATTTGGAGATAGGCTAACAAGAAGTTTACAAATATTCTTCAGAAAAGATAAATATTTTTCTAAAATTCTATTATTTAGCATATATCTTTTAAAGATTAAAATATTCATCACCCAACCATTTTTCAAATATTTATAGATGATAATTTCGGGCTTATTTAGGGTTGGATCAAAATCAACTTGATCCTCTTGTCGTTATCCATAAGATAGCCTTGCTTTTTCTTAGGTATCTTAGGCCCATTGGTTCCTACTAGTTTCTTTTTTAACTTCAGTATGTAAGTCTTTAAATTTTCTCTAATTTAGGTAGTCGATAAAATTGTTATTTAAACCCTCTTACTACTAATTTTAGGTGCATCTTCTAGAAAAAGTTACATAAGTTTCATTCCTCCTCCCCTTAACCACATGGGAGAGTGACTTTTGTCTTATAGAGGGCTTTGGTTATTAGGGTCAAGCTAATTTTGTCTTTTAGGTGGTATCGACAATATAAAGACTTTTCGACTTCCTTAAGAATAGTAAGCGTTTGAGATTCTGAA
>BSBK01010238.1:742500-755000 GCA_027943335.1 Chamaecyparis obtusa | reverse complement strand
ACAGTTCTGGGGAAGACTTTCAGATATCTTTTACCTCTTTCTTACATAGTACTAAAAGAGTTTCTTGTTTTCATTAGGATTAATATTTGTTAAGTCATTAGTATTCTACAGTTATTTTTAAGGAGCATAGTTAAGTCATTTCTATATCTTTTATAAAGATAAGTCATTTCTATTATGTTGTCATAATGTGATCAAGGATTTTGGTGTTTCTCTGACTACTAAATCAAGGCCGAGATAGAATGAGTTAAGATAGGACTGGATTTCTATAAGTGGTAGGCTCATGATGTGGTCATTTGATCAGTTATATTTTGATAAGCTAATGTAGCTTTTCCTTTCTACATGCATGGCTTCTTTTCATTGGTGTAGTTTTTGGGTTTCTTTCAATCTAAGAAAGAATATATTGTTGTTTTTGAGGAACCACCAACCACAAAGATAAGTACATGGTTTCTCTATTTTTATCAATTGAATCAACAATGGTTTAGGGTTTGGTAGTGAGGAATATTATTTATGGCAGGATGTGTCTCTATCTTTCCCTTCCTCACCAATTATTTCTTAAACAAACTTATCAAGGAGTTATAATATAAATTTTGATATACTAACAGGAATTGTAGTCATAGCATAGTTGTTTTTAGTATGACAGGACCTATAGAGAACCAAATCGAAGCATGATTCTAAGGTGGAAGGAAATCTAATAGACTCAAATCAAAGTATGACTCTAGGAAGGGAGGAAATTCAATTCAATTCAGCAGGCTAGGCAGAACATGTTAAAGTTTGTAATTCAATTTCAACAAAGCTGATTATGTAAATTGTAATCTCTTTCTGATATGTTATGTAAAGGAAGGGGATGCCCTCCTACAAATGATATGTATTAAAACGGGACCTAGGTCCCAGGCAAGGCTGGAGGGTTTCTCAATCCCGCTCTTCCCTACTAGCGCCTGCACTGAGCGGGGTCTATGTATATGTTTAAATGATTAATAAAATCTTGGCCTTAGCCTTTTACCAAGAAAAAAAAAAAAGCAAGACAAGTCAATCTCTTTCTTCAAATATCCACGACAAAAAGGAAGGAAAATACTAAGATATTAGGAAATAAAATATTGATTAATTTGAACAATAAAAGAAATGCATACAAAATTTGAAGCAAATGTAAGAAACAAACACATAATATGGAAAAAATTACCTTAAAAATTGTTAAAAGAGAAAAAGTGGCACAATAATCTTTTTTTTACTATTACTAAAATAAATCATTAACAATACAATAATAAACTTTTTACTCTACCCCTCACCATGTGTGGCTTTTATCACAACAAAAGTAGTTCTTGAATTATTTGAAATAACTTAAAATCATATGCAAAAATAAAAATTGAATAAGACACCCAATTTTCTACTACTTAGTCTCCATAGCCTCAAATCCATTTTTAGATAGATATATTGATTATTACAATGCCATTAAACTATCATTTATTAATCTAACTCAATTATAATTTTTTTAAAATAAATTATTTGAGTTGCAAAAGATTATCAAACTTGAGCTTTAAAATTAAGTTACATATAACCATCAAGAAATTAATCTCCATATATTTTACTACTACAATTTAAAATTCATAATCATTCAATTTCTATTTATAAATTTATACGCATGCAAAAAAATCATAAATAAACAACAATATTCATTCATAAAAAAACATGTTTTATTTCTAGTCTAAAAATTAAGCCAAATTTCGTCACCTAAATATTATTAAAATTTCAATAAATTTAATTAAAAATCTAGAGTAAATCAACACCTTACCTCTTATACATATAATATCAACAATTTAAAAGAAAATTTTATTCATAAATAATGCAACTTGTAATAAAATTAATTAAAATTAATAAAAAAATAATTATTACTAACAAGAATTTAAAACACCTTTTCAAAATAAAATTCTTCCTTCTATTTTCATTTATGAATACAACTACTCTTTTTCACCTTGACTATCCTCTACCCAAAACCCCTTCCATTATTCTACACCTTACAACATCTTTGAATTTCATTCCTATAAAATAAAATCCAAACTCTAAAATAAATCTTCACCTTACATCTTTAGAAAGAAAAAAAAGTATCAAATTCAAATAAAATTACATTCCTAAAGAATGTAACCTATCAACAATTGTTCGCAACACACCCACAATTTTCCACTCTTCCCCTTTCTTCACCTCTACGCGAAACCCCTTCTTTATTAATCTGTGACTTCTTAATCCATATTCAACTTGCTTAAAATATAAATAATGAGATGGATGTACAAAATATTCTACCCTTGTGATTATCCATTCTCCTTCAAGCACGTTAGGTTCATGGGAATAGGCAAAGGATCCACTTCTATAGTCCATTTCCGGTATCCAAGTAGAACGATCAACTACAACCAAATAGCAATCAATAACTGCATTATCAACGGGGACATCACCAGTGTACTGAGTAACATCGGTGAGTGAATCGGCGCCAATTTGAGCTTCAGAAAACAAATATTCGTTTAAAATTGACTCCGCTGCATCCACTGCTTCTCCAATCATAATCATTCCACGTGAGGGGGGATTCTGAAATAAAAGACAAAGTACTTTCAGTTCATTGAGGATAAATGGGTTTTCATTTACACATTTCTTCAAACATTCCTTGAACGGTAATATGGACTATCTTGTAAGTAAAAATGACAAAACAAAGCTGAATGTCAATAACAAAATAGAAAAACACTTCCTGACATTCACATTTGCCCTGTTAAAAAGAAGTATTGAAATCATTACCTTCAACTTATGAATGCAATTCCGTATTATTGCATTGCTGCAATAATTAAGTGTCAATGAATTTGATACCTGCAACTCTTCAATACCTGCTGCTATGTTCTCCAGCTTCGCACAAAACCCAACCTCCATATTCTGCACGCAGCTCAGTCTGGCAAGACTTGGCAACTCCTCCAGCTCAGGACAGTCCCAAATAGTCAAATTTTTAAGTTCCCTAAGATCACCGTTTCCTGATACTCTCTGCAAATTTCTACAATTTCGTATATTTAGACGGCAGAGTGTTGTTGGGAGCATTATGCTCTGTAGCTTCTCACAAGTACCAACCTTCATATTCTCCACGCAGCTCGCTCCGGAAAGACTTGGCAACTCCTCCAGCTCAGGACAGTCACAAATAGTCAGCTCTTTAAGCTCCATAAAATCACCGTTTCCTGATACTCTCTGCAAGTTTCTACAATTTCGTATAGATAGACTGCAGAGTGTTGTTGGGAGCATTATGCTCTGTCGCTTCTCACAAGTAGCAACCTCCATATTCTCCACGCAGCTCAATCTATCAATAATAATCCTCTGGATTTTTAAACAGCGAGTAATGGCAAGGCAATTTAATGTCTTCACACTTGTTAAATTTAATTCCATAAGATTGTCTATGGCATCAAGTTTGATAGACTTAAGCCTGGGATAGTGAATTCCACAGATACAGATCTTGGACAGAAATTTTTCAAAACTGATTTCTAACTTCTCAAGGCCACTCGCTGGGGCCTTAACACTAGCAGATAATCCCCCATTATTCCAATCTACTTTCCCGTTAAATTTGAAATTCACGATAACCAAAGATTTACAAAAGGTTCTTCCTCTTTTAACTGAAACCTGTTCCCCCTCTAATCTGGAAAATCTCAGACATATGCTAGAAAGATCCATACTAAGAGATTCTATTAAAGTCAAACCTTGGATTGGCCAATTTTGGGCATCTAAGAACACATTCTCTAAGCTATCTGATATTCCAAGCAACTCTGGAATCTCTTTCAAAGAAGTTTGAGAAATCAGCAGCTCTTTCAAGTGGGAGGGTGCCTGAAATTCAAAATATTTTTTTGTAAAGTTCTCAATGATTGACAAAAATAAAAGTCCGGAGATAACCATGACATAATGCATTCAACTCAAATATACAGACTTAATAAGAGTCCGATTCTGCCTGAGAAAATCAAAATACCTGATTCTCCCACAACGTTTTAAGTCGTCCATGTTTGATTTCTAAACAATGCAATTTTCGAAGAGGAATCCATGAAGGAATGCTTGGTAATTCTGTGGAACTACCCTCAAGCTGGAGCCATAGTACGGAAGCTGGAGTCTCCACACAATAATCTGAATGGCCTAAAAAGAATGTAACTTGACAGCCAATGGATTCATCGAAAATGGTATAGAAACACCTGGTATTGGTTTCTTCTAGGATTTTTTTCAAACCCTTCAATTCCTGCATACACAAGCAAGCAGTGCAGTTTTCTATATATTTAGTAACAACATAAGATTTGGAATATTAAATACTAATGAGTCAATGACAAATCTCGAAGGATAATAAGCATACCAGAGATTTCAAATCTTGAGGTTGCCAGAGGCGACGAGGAGAGCTGAGCTCACGTTCACGTGCCATTTCTCTTCCCAAGTCTCTCAGGTGGTCATGCATTCTCAACACAATTTCCGTTTCGTTGTGCAGAATCGAAAATTTTTCTTTTTCTTCTACAAGACATCTATCTTTGAGTGTTTCCAGAGCATGTTGACCATCCCATCCTGATCCCTCGCATACTCTTTCAGCCATACGCTTTGGTTTGCCCAAGAAAAAACAAGCAACATCCATGAAAACCTGCTTTTCTTCATCATCTAAAGCATCAAAACTTATTCGCAATCTTTGCTTTACATCTCGAGGCAGCGTCTTTCTAACTTTAACCAATTCTGAACTCCAATAACTGTGTGCTCTACCATGTAAATGTCTGCCCAGAACCTGAAGAGACAAAGGTAAGCCTCCACAAACATCTACGACGTCCTTAACCAGCTCTGCATACCCATCACATGGACAGTCTTGGCGGAAGGCATGCCAACAGAAGAGTTCTGTAGCATAATTACTGTTCATTCCTTTCAAATTATAACCATCAGTTATCCCTGCGTTTATAAGCACGCCAGCGTCACGGGTTGTGACGATAACCAGATTATTAGCAGATTGATTTGAGATATCCACGACCGCTAGAGCATTTAACTGCTCCACGTGATCAATGTCATCTACAACAATTAAGGCCCTTAAAAGGGGGGCCCTTCGTAGACGATCTTTGAGATAGCTTTTTCCTTCCTCTATACTTGTAAAACTGTACTCCTGATTGAAGAGATCTTTGAGAAGCTTACGCTGCAATGAAGGTAAATTGCCTTTCGCTTGCGCTTCTCGGACATCAAACAAAAAACTTGATGTAGAATAATTTAATTTCTTCCGGTTAAACAACTCTTTAGCCAGAGTTGTCTTTCCTACTCCGCCCATGCCGAAAATGGGCGCTGCCTGAGCCTTATGCTTCCCTTTTCCCCGCCCAAACTGATTTTCGAAATCTTGTACAAGTTTATTAAGGCATTGCTTTTGAAAGTCTTTCACAAGATTGTTGAGTCCCACTGGATGGTCAGCAACGTGTAAAAATGTATTCCTCTGTACCTCTTTTCGTGCAGCTGCTACTATTTTTTGGCAATCCCCTTCACTGAAAGATTGTAAAAATAAAATCAAGATTTCGTAAGAAAAAAATTTAAACCAGACATTAAAAAAACTAAATAATCAATGAAGAAATTTAAAAAAAAATCATAGAAATTGCTACACAGCAAAAAGTGACAAAAACCTAAATAATTATTGTAATTGATTGGAAGGATTACAAGACTTTCTTTTTCTTTCCTTAATTGGAGATTAAACAATCTATTTTCGTTGGAAGAAAGTAATTTTTCCATGAGTTTTGTATGCGGTTAAGAACTGTATTTGAAAGGTGTTCAAATTATTTCTTCATATTTTTCTGTAAGCAGTTATTAAGCCACTTTCTGTAATTCATGTATGTTTGCTAAAACTCTATCACTCCCCCTGCCACGTCTTCTAATTTGTACTCCACATTTCTAGTTTAGTGTTACATTTTGTTTTGAACTCTATACAAAATCCTCTATAAGAAGTGACTATATATTCAATCAATCAATAATTTAATAATCTGTTTTTAACTTGTAAAAAACACTACTGGTTTTTGTTCTTTGTTCTCGTATTTTCTTTTTCAACTTTTGAATTTGGTAGCAGAGTAGGTTAGATCTAAAGGAGTGTTGTAGTCTAGATATGATGTTAAAGAGAAGGTGAAAAAAATATTCATGCTAGCCACAGCAAGGAGCATATGAGGTCTATTTATGTTGATTATGAAAAGAGTCTGCAGATAGTCAAAGATAGAGAGAAGAATTGTTGAAAAAAGGAGATTGTAAGATTTGATTAAGTTATAGTATGTTATTTCTATTGTCCATTTCGAAATTGGTTCTATAACAAATTTATGGATAAGTGTTTAAGTTGAGAGAGGGTGAAAGATTGTGTAAAAGAGCATATTTGAAGTGTGGAAACAGAGAAAGAGGTTTGATAAAAAAGATAAGAAAAGTAGAGATCAGACCATGAAAATATGAATGAAGTTGTTAATACGTAAGGGTATAATGCAATATTTGAGGCCAATAGAACTAGTATACTAAAGCTATTATTAGAATTAAAGTGTCTCAACTTTAGAGTCTTAGAGTCTAAACATGCTATTTTTATTTTCTATGCCCACTTTTGAAGTCCTAATGTTAAGGAGATAGTATGTTATGTTATAAAATGTAAGTTGCCTACTACATTGTTTGTCGATAGTCCACCAAATTTTTGGAGATATTTCGAGTTGAAAGCGTGTAAATGGACATGGATGGATGTTTTCGCCAAACATTCCAGATTACTCACTGCAGGGGAGTGGCATATATGTACCAGCAGTAAGGATTGTGGAATGGTTGGAAGAGGTGAAGAAGAGAGCATGGTGCGGGGTTTCCACCGGTTGCTGGCGCTTCTAGCAGTCTGACACCCACCAAAAAATGCCATTATATTTTTCCTTCCTAAACTGAATGATCTAATCGTAAATATTAAATTTCATGTTTATTGATTGATTATTCTAATTTTAAGTTTTCTGTGTATATTATTTTTATTAATTTTTAATATATAATTAATTTTAATTTTTAAATTGTAAATATTTTATAGATATTAAAAAAGTTTAAGAATGATTTAGATAAAGATAATTTTTAAAATAATTTAAAATATTTATTAATAAATTATTAAATACTATATCATTTTATGAATTTTGGATAAGGAGATAGTGTGATAAGTTATTTGTCTATAATGATTATGACAGTTATTAGTTTGTTGGAAGAATCATAAAAAGTAAATATTGGCAATTGATAAAACATGAACTATATATTTTATCAATCAATAATTAAAATCCATTTTTATCTAATGTAGCATTCCTGATTTTGGTTTTTGTATTTTCTTTCTCAGCTTTCAATTTTTTGCTCCTACAAGACTACAATTTTTTCTATTAAAATAATACAAAAAATAAAAGAATAATATAAAAGAAAGAGTGCATAAACTACCATCCAGAAATCAATTTTTAGCTCCTACAAGGCTACAATTTTTTCTATTGAAATAATGTAGAAATAAAAGAATAATATAAAGGAAAGAGTGCAGAAACTACCCTCAGTAACAGAAACTGACAGTCTATCAACATGTTCTGATGAATAACAACATACTAACAGCTGACTTAGTAAAACATGAACAAGGCTACAATTCTTGCCATTTGAAGTGAAAGAAATTACCATGCCAACAATATACGGCGATGAAAATTACTGAAATATTACCTCAATTCTTCCCCGGCAATAAGTGAAAGGGACTGAAGAGCTTCCATCCACGCGTCGAGCTTCTCCAGGTATCTGCCCTTCTCTTTATATTTAATGAATGCACCAGAGTACACTCCCTTTCCCTCTTTTATGTAGCGAAGATCAGAAGGCTTCACGTGATAAAACACAGGGATAATTTTGGCCGTACTGTCTAACATGAGATCCAACTCAGTTAAACACCAAGGTGACTCTGCATATCCTTTGGAAAAGATGGCTATGTGTACCTTTGCAGAGCGGATGGCTGTCTCAATGGTAGACGGAAACGAAATCCCAAGTTCCTTCTCTTCAGAATCAAGAAACGCACTTATCCCCAACTGCTCAAGGGATTTGTAAAGCTGGGTAGCTAAAGTTTCTTTGCAATCTGGACCTCTGTGGTTGATGAAAACATCATACAATGTTGAAGATTCAGAAACCCTCCTCCTTTTGCCGGCAGGTTCTAATGCAGAGAAAGCATGCGATTCCGGATTTCGCTGGTGAGAAGAAGAAGAAGACGCCATTGAAAATGAAGAGCAGGATGAAAAGGGTTTGATTGCAGTATGGCAAATGAAAAGGAAGAGCAGGATGAATAGGGTTTGATTGCAGTATGGCAAATGAAAAGGAAGAGCAGGATGAATAGGGTTTGATTGCAGTATGGCCAATGAAAGACAAAATTATGTAGAAGTGGAAGGTTAACGTGCATTAAGGAAAATGTAAGAATTTATGCAAGCACCCACCTGTAGAAAGAGGCAAGTTCCAGCCTTTCTCCACCCATTCAACGAAGATAAAAGGAGGCAGGAAGGAAAATACTTTGAAATTTCGTTTCGGTCTTTACTTTCAACGAAGATAAAGTTGAAAGTGACAAGGCATGATGCATAGACGGAAAGGACATCGGATTCGATTTGCCTTCCAGACTAATTCTGTCAGCCACTTCTGTGTTGAGTGGAATAAGTGCTGTAAAGCAGAGTAGTTTCCGCGTTGTTTCCTCGACGAAAATAAAAGTAAGGAAAACGGTGAGAATTAAAACAAGCGAGTCAGCGACGACCTGTGCAAAGGAAAATACTTCGCAATTTGGTTCGTTCTTTTCCTTATAGAATTTCATGTTTTATATGATCTTTACCCTTAAGTTTATTATATCGAATACATTTCACATATTATATTTTCATAATATCTTATAAATGATTCATCAAGAAAATTACTATCAATATATAATATAATATTCTAATTTATATTATTCATATTTATTTTTACTGTCTGCAGTTATTTATATATATATATGATATTTAAAAAAATATTATTATAAAAATATTGATAATTCTTAATTTCTAAAATATATTTTTTAAATAGTTTCTAGTGTGAATTCAAAAATTTAGTTAATTTAATTTTTAAAATATTTTTATCAAATTGTCTTGAATATTTTTTAATATGTTTAGAAATTTCATATAACATACAATTATATAAAAGTTTATATTAGATTCTTATTGACGATGAAACAAGAACACAACAAAAGGAACAAATAAAACAACTTATCTACTATCCGATTGAAAGAAAATTCTATTACAAAGAGATTGCAAACAAGAAAGGAAACTAGATTTCTCATAGATTGTAGCACTCTACATCTTACACAAGTTCTAGAAAACCACCATTTTCCACAATCCAACTCTTCCTCTCCCAAAACTACCCTCAAACCCTAAGATGGGTCCCCAAAATAACCTATTTTTTTATTTAGAGCCAAAAGTACAACTTGAGTTTTGAAATTTGGCAATTGGGTGCCAAAACATGAAATTTGAAATTCAAATCGGAACCAAATTTGAACACGGGGAAGTTCCCACAAAGTCGTCAAACTTCTGGCTAGCATAACTTTTGACCTAGGTGTCTGATTGATATGTCGTTTGAAGTGTCAACCTTTGCTTTGGACAACCATGATGAGTCTTCCTCAACCTATGAGGGAAAAAAAATATGGTAGAAGGAAAATACATTTGAAATTTGGTTTGGGTTTCTTATCAAGATTTACAAAAAAATAAAAGAGTTCAGAATAAGTTGTCCCCCTTTATTTTAAGGGAAAAAATTTAGTATTTAGTGTTTATGATTGTGATAGCAATTGTAGATTTAATATTTACATTTGTTAATTTAATGTTTAATATTTTTTATAACATCGTATCGACGGTTGTGACTTTTGTATGCACCGTAAAATGGTCGCCTAGACTTTGGGCCCCCATCAACAAATTATCAAATCCCTGAATCAATATTTTCAAAAATTAATATTTTTCAAATAACAATTTCCTTGATCAAATCTTATATTATCATTTTCGATTATTTGCCTTGGGCTAACCATTTTATCCTAAGTCTTTATTTATTTAAAAGGAATATTTCCTCCCTTTTTATTAAATAAAAAGCCCCCACTTTTCCTCTTATCTTAAGTTGTACAAATAAAGTACTATTCTTATTTTATAAAAAGAGAAAAAATACTTTTTGTCTCATATGGACACAAAAGTCAACTTTTATTTTCTCATTGGAGGATACTTGTGCACATGGATTGCTCCTCTTTCAAGCTCCACTATTGATTAAGTCTTTTGTCTCTTAATCTCCATGGTCCATTCCTTTTCATTTCTTATAAAAGGAGAGCTCTCTTCCTCATTTGCATATCGATCTCTTTGATGTTAATGTTATGTTGCAGGTTTTCTAGGTCATTTGGAGCTCTTTGAAGACTTTCTTGCATCCAAGCTTTGAAGACATTGTTGTTGCATTTCATTTAGCTTGCTTCTTTGCTTTCATAGTTGCATAATCATGACATTTTTAGTATAGATTTCCTTTATGCAATATATTAATCTCACATAGTCTAAATAGGAAAGATTTGTAATACTTGCATATTTCCATTTCATAGCTTAGTTGCACTTTCATTTCCATAAATTAACTTACATTACATTGCATTTTTCATAGTGATTCTTTGGGGATATTGGCACTCTTGCCCTTGTCTTCAATTTTGGAATCTCTCATTGTGTGGTTGACTAGCAAGGTCACAAGTTTATTAGCTCTAGCTGAGAGCAATTTTACAATCTTGCAACTCCATACATAAAGAGCTCTAGGTCGCTATTGAAGGTTTCCCTTTCATGGATTTCCTTTGATGTAATGACTTAAAGAAGTGCACTACTTTTGTGTGTACAACTTTAATTACTACTCATAATTGAATGAAATGTATCTCTTCATTCTAAAAAGTAACTAATTATTTATGCACATCAACTACACAAGTATGGGTCTTCCTTTTGCACGACATTGTTCTCACTTTTTTTGGGTTATTTTAGACACCTTAGCAAATAGCATGTTGACGTGGCATCATAATTGATGATATGGTCTTGAAACCTTAGTTATAAACAAGGAACATGTCAAGTAAGTTGTTGTAAAAAATAGGGTGTGATTTGTAATTTCCACATAGGATTTTAAGAAGCGTGAAGTTAAGGTGATCAACTACTAGGTCCTATCTCTTAATGATATTTTGAATGTTAAACTCATTCATTTATTTTGACTATGTTGTTCTTGGCCTTATATACTAATGATCTTGTGAACGTCAAACTTCATTCATTTTTTATTATGTTGTTATTGGCCTTATATGCCAATAGATTTGAAATTTCATAATTGATATGATCTTTCTTCTATATTACAATCTTCAAATAAATTTGATATATATATTTTTTAATAAATTGTTAAAAAAATTATTTAATATTAATATTTGAACACGTTCCAATGGTTGTGGCAGAATTGTTAACTTAATACCCACACTTGTTGATTTAATATCCAATATTTTTGACAACATTGTACCAATAGTTGCAACTTTAAAGTTGTTTTTGCTAATGATGACTACTCATAATTGAATGAAATGTGCCTTTTTACTTTTTTGGGGGGTTGTTTAGGACACCTTGGTAAAAAGCATGCTAATGTAGCATCATATTTGATGATGTGGTCCTGAAACCTTAGTTGTAAGCAGGGGACTTACCAAGTAAGCTGCTGTAAAAAATAGGAGTGATTTTAAAATTTCCATGTAGAATCTTGAGAAGATAGCCAGAAATGGCAACGACTAAATAACCAAAAATTTGCACCTGCCCGTTGTCCCATTTCCCCAATATTGGCCATGCTACTACGCACGATGACAGTAATGTCAGATCTGACATTACATTAATATGAAAAAGCGTTAAAACTATTCATTAAAAAAATAGATTAATATAAATATTATTTCATTGTTTAAGATAACAGTTTTATCTATTTTTTTATATTGTATATTTTTTATTTTTTATATCTTATTTTTAAATTTTACTTTACAAAAATTTAATCATTTGATGTTTTTAATTTTAAAAATCAATTATTTGTATTTTTTTTTTATATTCATTTTCAAACTATCATTTTATTTTAAAAATTTATTATGTTATAAAATTGAACAAGATTATTGTTTAAAATTTTATTTTATTCTATATTATATATAAATTTCACATTTGGAACAAAAATCATAATAGATTTATTTGACTCTAATCTACTTATCTTCTTTTACAAATATGATTTTTTAAGATAATATAATGAAACTTTAATTCATAAAAAAAAAAACATTTTTCTAAATATATATAATTAAAAATTTAATATATTTTTAAAATATATTTAAATTTCTTAATTTTTCAATTATATAAAAAATAATTTTTTAATTATATAAAAAATAATTTTTTAAAACTATTTTAATGATTTGTTAAATAAAGATACATTTTATTACATCTTATATTATTTACCATTTTGATAATATATTTTTAGCTTTTATATGT